>OU342743.1:535442908-535483356 GCA_910589775.1 Avena eriantha | reverse complement strand
TGCTTCTTTGCTATTCCTACTACAAAACTGTTGCTACTGATAAACTGCTGTGAGCAAGATTGTTTCTAGGTGCAGCTGAATTGACAACTCAGTTGTTAAGGCTTATAAATATTCTTTGGCTCGTCTTGTGTCGAATCAATAAATTGGGTTTAACTTCCCTCGAAAATACTGCGATACACCCCCTATACTTGTGGGTCATCAAGACTATTTTCTAGCGCTGTTGCCGGGGAGCATAGCTCTATTTATCAAGTTCACTTGGATTCTCTATTGTTTGCTGCTATCCATCCATCATGGGTAAGTCTCGTGATGGCAAGTTTCCTATTTTACCATCCACTACAAGAAGAGGTACGGTTTTGAACACCTCTGCTGCTCTTGATTCACCATCTATTATAAGTAAGCTCGTTACACCACCGCATACACATGCTACACACACTGCTACTACTGCTGAATCTGAAACTTCTGATGCTGCTTCTACTGTGCTTGATAAGAGTGGTTCATTAGGTCCTTTCCTAGCTGCTACGATTGCTAGAACTATAGCTGGAAATACCGAAACTCCTAATGAAGACACTACCACACCTGTTAGTTCACTTGAGTCTAGTGAAAGTTATGATATTGAAGATGGTTATGTTGAGATGACCGATGAATTTATTAAAGAATGTAAAAACACCCATGATAGGAGCGCTGTTAAGAGTCTCCTTGAGAGGCGTACTATTAGACCGAAATTGTCTCCTATTGCTAAGTTTGTTGCTTCTCCCATAAACATTATAGATAAAGATTATGATTTCTCTCTCGATCTATCTTACATAGCTATTGTTGAGAAAGAAACTTTTTGTGGGACTAAGAATGAAAGTGTGGTAGCACATATGAATGAACTTTCTACCATGAGTGGCTTGTTTTCTGATGATATTAAGATGCGTACTTACTTTGTTGCCAAGATCTTCCCTTTTTCACTGAAAGCAGAAGCTAAAACTTGGTTTAGTAATTTACCTCCTGGATCTATTGATAGCCCTGAGTGCTTGATTAGTACTTTCCTGTAGAAATATTTTCCTCCTAGTGCTAGACATGCTATTTTGCAGGAACTTTTTGATTTTAAACAGGGAGAAAAAGAGGTATTGCCTAAATCTTGGGCAAGGTTTTGTGCTTTGATTCATGCACAGGCTGGAAGTCCATTACCTAAGAATGAGCTTCTTGATATATTTTATAATGGACTAACCGAGGAATCTAGGACATACCTAGATAGTTGTGCTGATTGTGTTTTCAGGAATAGGACTCCTAAGGAAGATGAGGAATTAATGGCTAAAATAAGTAAGAATTATGAAGATTGGACTGATCCTGAACAAGCTATACCTGAAGTAATTGTACCTGAACCAACTATTCCTGTGCCTATTCCAACATCAAAGTAGAGGGGAGTTATTGAATTAAATGATGAAGTGATGAAGGAAGCTAAGAAATGTCTTAAGGAGAAGGGAATTAAAGCTACAGATGTCAAGAATTTACCTCCTATAGAAGAATTATGTAAGCCTATTCCCTACTCATCCACTATCGAGGTACACTCTCTCCAACACTTTGATGAAGGTGATATCCCTTACTCTAAAACCTCCTGATCAATACTTAGAAGAATTTGATATCTTTATTGTTAAGCAAGATAATTTTAATAAAAGGGTGCAAAATCATCTAATGGAAAACACTAGAGCTATTGTTGAGTTGAAAGATATTGTGGAAAGAACCTCTAATGATGTTAAAATGATTGTTAAACACTTTCAAATGGTTCAAACTCAAATAGATCAACTCATTAAAGTGCAAAAAGACTTGCTAGTTAATGCTGCTAAAGAAAAACATGCTTATGAAATTAGAACTAGAAGTGGTGCTGCTACCCAGGATCCTCTATATCCTGAGGGGCATCCCAAAAGAATTGAGCAGGATCCTCAACAAGCTGAAAATAGTGGCTCTACTCGTAATAAAAGGAAAAAGAAACATAAAATTGTTGTAGAACCCTCTAAACCTGCTATAGATCCTAATAGTATATCTATCTCTGATGCTGAAACTGAAAGTGGTAATGATGAAAATGAAGTTCCTAATGAAGAAAAAGTTGAAGAAGAACCTGAAAACCACACTAAGAATACTAAATACACTAAAGAAGATTTTATTGCTAAGAAACATGGTAGTGAAAGAGAGCCTTGGGTCCAAAAACCTATGCCTTTCCCTGATAAGAAATAGAAGTCAAAGGAAGATGAACACTATAATAAGTTTTGTGAGTGGATGAAACCTTTATTCCTGCAAATTCCTTTGACTGATGCTATTAAATTGCCTCCTTACTCAAAGTATATGAAGGATATTGTCTCGAATAAAAGGAAGATCCCTAATGAAGAAATTTCTACTTTGCTTGCTAATTATTCCTTTAATGGTAAGGTTCCTAAGAAACTTGGAGACCCAGGGATTCCAACTATCCCTTGCTCTATTAAGAACAGTTATGTTTGAACTGCTTTGTGTGATTTGGGAGCTAGAGTTAGTGTTATGCCTTTCTCTCTCCATAAGAGGATTCAACTAGAAAAATTAATACCAACTGATATATCTTTGCAAATGGCTGATAAATCTACCACTATTCCTATGGGTATATGTGAGGATGTACCTGTTCAAGTGGCTCATAATTGCTTGATACTAACTGATTTTGTTGTGCTTGAAATGCCTGAAGATGATAATATGTTTATTATTCTTGGGAGACCTTTTCTTAATACTGCAGGAGTTGTTATTAATTGTAATCAAGGAAAGGTGACTTTCAATGTTAATGACAAGGAACATACTTTCTATTTCCCCAAGAAGATTGAAAGGACTTATGGTTTGAACACAATTGAACATGTTGAGGGCATTCAAGTTGGAGAAATATATTGTCCCATACCAAGAGAAAAATTTGAAACTATTATGATTGGGACTATTGCTATCAAGGTTGAGGTAACATAATCATTAGTGGAATACAAAGTTTTGTCTCATATGGAATTGTTTTGGTAACAAGACCTGATCAACCTTGTTAACAAAAGGATTTCATTGAACAAAACAATGTTTTCACTATGATTATCTCCATTTACTTCTATCCTATCCATTTTAAGTTTTTGTTTTCGTTTAGTTTTCTTTTTGTTGTTAGTTGCTTGCATGTTAGAGTGTCTTAGAACTTCTGTAGTTCTAGCTTTGTTTTGTCCTTGCATCATGTTTCCAAAAAAATCTGTCTGTCAGAAAATCATTCTTCTATGCCTGAAAATGCCCAAAAATAAGGTGTCTCGAAAAATTCCAGAAAATTCATATTAAATTTTTACGTGAAAAAGTGGCAGAGGAGTACCTGGGAGGTACCAGGGGGACCCACCAGGGAGGCACACCACCTGGTGGCGCGACCTGCCCTGGGTGGCGCCATGCCCTGGTGTGGGCCACCCCTGGCCCCCCACTAACTCTCTCACCTGCCACTTTCTTCTCTCTCCCGAGTAAGCTCCAGTTAATTGCTCAAAATCATGTTCTTGTTTTGCTTGCTCTCGATTTTTTCGATCTCCTTGCTCAGCCCATCTTTCTTACTGAAATTTGGAGCATTTGTTCCTTGGTATGTGACTCCTCTCCTTGTCCATGTAGATTTGAGTTTAGTGGATTGTTTATTGAGTATTTTGCTGCTATAGGTGACTAGTTATGAGAGCTTGTAAGCTTGTTGGATGCTTAGAGATATAGTTTTGATGCATGTTTAGGCCTCTTACAAGTACCTATGAGTAGAATCCTTCATTATATTTACTTTGCAATCACTTGTTTAATAGGTGTTTAAATTTCAGAATACCAAGCATGAACAACCATACCTTTGGAGAGATATTTGAGAGTGATGTGCCTAGGAGGCCGAGGCCCTCAAGATCAGCCTCTCAGTTTAGGCCATCATACAACAAAGATCTCATTGCAACTCGTATTGGTAATGAAAGGGGTGATGGGGATGCTCACCCATCCACTTTTCCTTGTTTTACTTTCTTACAAGCTGCAGGTATCCTTGATGATTTCTTGCTACTGATTGAGAGGGTTGGTTTGACCTCATATATGCAAGATGAGAGTGAGCAATACGCTATGCTCACCAAAACTTTTGTTGAGAGCTTCACGTTTACTAACACATCCTATCAGTCGACTGTCTCTTTTAAAATCTATAATCTGCCCTTCACCATGCCTTTGGGGAGATTTTGCAGTATTGTAGGTGTACGCATGACAGGGACTGTGAAGAAAATTCAAGGACGACCCGCTAATTTGTTGGAGCTTTACCGAGGGGTGACCAATGATGATGACCGCGTGGCGCAACGCGGGAAGATAAGAAACATCCAACTCCTGCTCTCAGATACTTTGCATATTATCTTGCTACTAGCATACTTGGTAGGGAGAACACAAGTAATATCTCCAACTATCATTTAGCCTTCCTTGCTACTCCGCTTAACAATGATACTCGGTACAACCTTGGTTCGCTTATTGCTCGCCGCCTAGCTGCTAGGGGACCTATCTTTGGGGCATCATTGCCTCGCGTATAGTCAATGCATTAGGTATTTGAGTGGATCCAAATGATGCTATACTGGCACCATAGAGGCTTGACCTTGTTGCTATGAAAACTCATCACTTTGTCACTGCTACTTCTGATTTGAACAGTCTAGTATATAGGATGCTTTTCACTGATGGGGATGAAAGGGAGATCCTTTTGCCACAGCCTTCTTTGTTTAGTGTTCATAGGAGACTGTGGTCGCGCTCCAAGGAGGAGGTGGACGAGCAGCTTCGCTTGCTGGGTTTCCACGAGCAGCATCAGGAGGATGTGCCCTCCTATGGTTACTCCGCACATTACAAAGGGACATACTCGAGCTCGCACCAGGACAAGGGGACCTCTTATCCTGGCCGGCTTGGGATTGATACCCACTTAGGCCAAAAGCCTAAGCTTGGGGGGAGGTATGCCGACACCGCAGTCATCTCCATATCATGTTGCGTCAGTACTTTGTATATTCATGTTTTCGTTCTCTTTTTAGTTTTCGTTCTTCTTTGCTTTTTCTTTCTAAAACACAAAAAGACCAAAAATATTTCTGTTGTTTCTCTTTGGTTTTCTTCTTCTTTTTGCCTTGGTTTGATTTTCCCTTTTTGCTTTGTTTTGAACCTTTCAAAAACCCAAAAAGATTTTGCTTTGCTTGTTTTTCCCTTTGGTTCTTGTTTAAAAAAAAAATAAAAAACAACAAAAATATTTGTCGTTCTTCTTTGGTTTTGTGAATTGCTATAGGGTTCGGCAGTCCTTAGTGGAATACTGGTTCCATATTATTATTCAAGCCACACAAGTGAAGAGCAATAATGAGGATTAACGACAACTTGAGGCGTGGTAAGAGGCTGGTAACAAACTCTATTTGTTTTCATTTTTGTACATATACTCATCACTGTGGGCATGCTTAGTCCGTTCATGTAGGGTGTAAGTTATCTTTGGATGCTTAGTAGTTCTTGCTTTCTTATGATTAGCTCCAGCTCGCTAATAGTTTGTAGCATGTCTTATGAATGTTTGCTTGCATTATTCTATTCATAATTTGGTATGACACCGTGGTATCCTCCTCGGAATGTTTCATTTGAATTGACTTGGCACATGCTCATGCATGCACATAACTTTAATAATCACTTAAGCCTTGATGAATTATTTTGCCTTGAGGATCTTGAATCACTTTCATGCCATGATTAGTCCTATTTTGTTGCAAGTATGATTATGACAGCTATTGCTCTCTCGTTGGTCGCTCCCTCACTATTGCTAGCCTTCACTTACACTGAGTATGTTTTACTCAAGTTTCCAACTCCCTAAACCAAATATTTCCAAAGTGTCCACCATACCTACCCATTAGCATCATTTGCTACTTCCGTGCATATTCATTCTGCCTTGTTTTCTTCCGAATAAAATGTTTGCTTGTTATGAGAAAGTTAGTTAGTAAAGCTCTCACGAACTTGATGGCACACTTTATTTTCTTGCACTTAATAAACCTGAACCATTGCGTCCTTCTTTGTTTCTTGCGCTTTATGAGTTGAAGTTAGCAGAACCATGTATCATGGGGACCGCTTTCAACACTTCATTGGTACTTTGTACCTAGTTGATAGCATGTTCTTTTTCTTATGGATCCCGGCAGTGTGAAATAAAAGTGGAACTTGTAAGATCATGGAGTTTGTATGTATGTTAGAGAAACGCCTGGGTCGCTAGCCTAATCCATGCCTAATCATGGTGGAAACTTGCGCATAACCATAATGAGCATTCTATGAAGCATCCTCAATAAAAATCTATGCACATAGTTTAATAGAAAGATCGCCGAGATGCTCATTGTCTGCTTGCCTTGTTATTTTGATTATGGGACAGCTCCCGTGTCATGTGCAAGGGGTACCCCGTTGGCGGTTCTCTATGATACGTATATACCTACAATGACAAGAAGTTGAGTAGCATGAGGATCAGTCTTCGTAAGTAAGGGGCATGAGACTTCGATTTATAACTTGTCAAGCATATCCTCTTAGTTGTGTCACGTTAACCTTAACCATTAAAAGGTGCTTATGATAGGGGCAATGATAGCTCAAAGCTAACGAGTACCATACTTTCAGCATTTGGAAGCCTTTCAAATTTTTTAAAACCTTTTCTTGTTGAGTCTCCATACATTCTCCGAGCACTTTCTTGAGAGCATAGTTGTCATTCTTTGTGCTTGTCTCATTACTTTATTATTTGTGTTATGACTTTGATGCTTGTATCTTTGATATCTTTACTTCTAGTCATCACTTGAATTTCAGAGGTGCCTTGACATTTATAATCAAAGGCAAGCGAGATACCACACTATCATACCTTTTTATGAGCATTGTAATGTTGCTTATGTTTATACTTCATGCTACTTATTATTTTTTAGTTGGAATCTCTTCATAGTTTGCAATGCCTATTAAGTAAACTTGGTTGCATACTCTTTTTTATGAACTGTCTAAGTAGTTGTTCACATTGCTAATAATATTTACATCATATGAAGCAAATGTGTTCGTGAAAGTTCTTTTATCGCACTCAGTTTTCAACTGAATTGCTTGAGGACAAGCAATGAGCTAAGCTTGGGGGGAGTTGATACGTCCAAAACGTATCTACTTTCCTGAACACTTTTGCTATTGTTTCTCCTCTAAACTTGTGTGATTTGGATGCAACTAACGTGGACTGACGCCGTTTTCAGCAGAATTGCCTTGGTGTCTACTTTTTGTGCAGAAAATCAACTATCAGGAAAAATCCCGGAATATATGCCAAAAATCCTATTTCACCCGAACACTCGAGGAGCCAGAATACGAGACAGAGAAGAGCCAGGGGGTGGCCACACCACCTGGTGGCGCGGGCCAGGCCAGGCCGCACCAGGGGGTGGTGTGGGCCCCCCAGGCACCCCCTCGTCTCCCTCTTCGCCTATAAGAAGCCTTCTGACCTAAAAACTCCGGGGGGTTCGACATTTTTCCAGAAGGAGTTCCGCTCTGCCGCCACCATCAGATTCCACAAAACAGCACCAGAAATTCCATTCTGGCACCCTGCCGGGATGGGGAATTGGAGGAGATCATCGCCATCATCATCACCATCGCTTCTCCATCGACCATCCATGTTTCCCCCATCTATGAGTGAGTAATCCCCCGCTGTAGGCTATGGGGATGGTAGGGATTGGATGAGATCGTTCATGTAATGGCATCAGATTGTTAGGGCATGGTGCCTAGTATCTTTCATTAGTGCTTTATGACTTTGTTGCGACTTGTTGTGCTTAATGCTTGTTACTAGGGCCCGAGTGCCATGATTTCAGATCTGAACATGTTATTGATTCATTATGATAGTATTGTTTATGGTCTTATCTACAAGTTGTACACACACGTTGTTTTCCGGAACAAATGGCCCCGAAGTGATAGAAATCGGGATAACCGGAGGGAATGGCTTTGATGTGAGGATCACATGTGTTCACGGAGTGTTAATGCTTTGCTCCGGTGCTCTATTAAAAGGAGCACCTTAATTGCTAGTAGTTCCCTTGAGGCCCCGCTGCAAACGGGATGGCAGGACAAAAGATGTTGTGCAAGTTCTCATTGCGAGCACGTATGACTATATATGGAACACATGACTAGGATTATCGAGTACTTGGATGCTTTATCTTATTTATATGCCATTTCCCTATGTTCTGATTGCTATGTGAATTGTCTTGTCCATGCAACGCCCGTCCATCCATCCCTATGCCTACCACACTCGAATCCCACTGTTTACTACTATAGTTACTGCTGTCTTTACTTTACTACTGTTGCTACTTTGCTATTCCTACTAAAAAACTGTTGCTACTGATAAACAGCTGTGAGCAATATTGTTTCCAGGTGCAGCTGAATTGACAACACAGTTGTTAAGGCTTATAAATATTCTTTGGCTCCCCTTGTGTCGAATCAATAAATTGGGTTTAACTTCCCTCGAAAATACTGCGATACACCTCCTATACTTGTGGGTCATCAACCACATATGGATCAACTAGAGTCATTGCATGTGTGTTCTTTCCACAAACCACATATGTATCCACCAGTGTTCATCAATGTCATTTCATGTGTGTTCTTTCCATGAACAACATATGGATCAACTAGAGTAATTGCATGTGTGTTCTTTCCACAAACCACATATGGATCCACCAGAGTCATTGCATGTGTGTTTTTTCCACAAACCACATATGTACCCACTAGAGTAATTGCATGTGTGTTCTTTTCCACAAACCACATATGGATCCACCAGAGTCATTGCATGTGTGCTCTTTTCCACAAACCACATATGGATCCACTAGAGTTCATTGCATGTTTGTTCTTTTCCACAAACCACATGGATCAACCAATGGCATTGCATGTGTGTTATTGTCACAAACCAAATATGGATCAACCAATGTCATTGCATGTGTGTTCCTGTAACAAACCACATATGCATCGACCAGTGTTCATTGCATGTGTGTTCTTTCCACAAACCACATATGTATCCACTAGAATAATTGCATGTGTGTTCTTTTCACACACCACATATGGATCAACCAGAGTCATTGCATGTGTGTTCTTTCCACAAACCACACATGGATTAACCAGAGTCATTGCATGTGTGTTCTTTTCACAAACCACACATGGATCAACCAGAGTAATTGCATGTGTGTTCTTTCCATGAACTACATATGGATCAACCAGAGAAATTACATGTGTGTTCTTTCCACAAACCACACATGGATCCACCAGAGTAATTGCATGTGTGTTCATGTCAGAAGCCACACATGGATCCACCAATGTCATTGCATGTGTGTTCTTTCCATGAACCACACGTGGATCCACCAATGTCATTGCATGTGTGTTCTTTCCATGAACAACATATGGATCAACCAGAGTCATTTCATGCGTATTCTTTCCACAAACCACACATGGATCCACCAGAGTAATTGCATGTGTGTTCATGTCACAAACCACACATGGATCCACCAATGTCATTGCATGTGTCTTCTTTTCACAAACGACATATGGATCAACAAATGTCATTGTATGTGTGTTTTTCCACAACCCAAATATGGATCCACCAATGTCATTGCATGTGTCTTCTTTTCAAAAACCACATATGGATCCACTAGAGTCATTGCATGTGTGTTCTTTTCACAAACCACACATGGATCCACTAGAGTCATTGCATGTGTGCTCTTTCTACAAACCACATGTATCGACCAATGTCATTACATGTGTGTTCTTTCCATGAACTACATGGATCAACCAGAGTCATTGCATGTGTGTTCTTTCCACAAACCACACATGGATCCACCAGAGTAATTGCATTTGTGTTCATGTCACAAATCACACATGGATCCACCAATGTCATTGCATGTGTGTTCTTTCCATGAACCACATATGGATCAACCAATGGCATTGCATGTGTGTTTTTGTCACAAACCACATATGGATCAACCAATGTCATTGCATGTGTGTTCCTGTCACAAACCACATATGTATCCACCAGTGTGCGTTGCATGTGTGTTCTTTCCACAAACCACATATGTATCCACTAGAGTAATTGCACGTGTGTTCTTTTCACTAACCACAGATGGATCAACAAGAGTCATTGCATGTGTGTTCTTTTCACAAACCACATATGGATCAACCAGAGTCATTGCATTTGTGTTATTTTAACAAACCACACATGGATCAACCAGAGTCATTGCATGTGTGTTCTTTCCACGAACCACATATGGATCAACTAGAGTCATTGCATGTGCGTTCATGTCACAAACCACACATGGATCCAGCACTGTCATTGCATGTGTGTTCTTTCCATTAACCACATATGGATCAACTAGAGTCATTGCATGTGTGTTCTTTCCACAAACCACATATGTATCCACCAGTGTTCATTGCATGTGTGTTCTTTTCACAAACCACATATGGATCAACAAAGGTCATTGCATGTGTGTTCTTTTCACAAACCACATATGGATCCACCAATGTCATTGCATGTGTTTTTTTCCACAAACCACATATGGATCCACTAGAGTCATTGCATGTGTGTTCTTTTCCACAAACCACATATGGATCCACTAGAGTCATTGCATGTGTGTTCTTTTTCCACAAACCACATATGGATCCACTAGAGTTCATTGCATGTTTGTTCTTTTCCACAAACCACATGGATCAACCAATGGCATTGCATGTGTGTTATTGTCACAAACCACATATGGATCAACCAATGTCATTGCATGCGTGTTCCTGTCACAAACGACATATGCATCCACCAGAGTCATTGCATGTGTGTTCGTTTCACAAACCACATATGGATCAACCAGAGTCATTGCATGTGTGTTCTTTTCACAAACCACATATGGATCCACTAGAGTCATTTCATGTGTGTTCATGTCAGAAACCACACATGGATCCACCAAAGTCATTGCATGTGTGTTCTTTCCATGAACAAAATATGGATCCACCAGTGTTCATTGCATGTGTGTTCTTTCCACAAACCACATATGTATCTACTAGAGTAACTGCATGTGTGTTCTTTTCACAAACCACATATGGATCAACCAAAGTCATTGCATGTGTGTTCTTTTCACAAACCACACATGGATCAACCAGAATCATTGCATGTGTGTGTTCTTTCCATGAACCACATATGGATCAACCAGAGTGATTGCATGTGTGTTCTTTCCACAAACCACACATGGATCCACTAGAGTAATTGCATATGTGTTCATGTCACAAACAACACATGGTTCCACCAATGTCATTGCATGTGTGTTCTTTCCATTAACCACACATGGATCCACCAATGTCATTGCATGTTTGTTCTTTCAACAAACCACATATGGATCCACTAGAGTCATTGCATGTGTGTTCTTTTCACAAACCACATATGGATCCACCAGAGTCATTGTATGTGTGTTCTTTTCACAAGCCACATATGGATCCACCAGAGTCATTGCATGTGTGTTCTTTTCCCAAACCACACATCGATCAAACAAAGTCATTGCATGTGTGTTCTTTTCACAAACTACACATGGATCAACAAGAGCCATTGCATGTGTGTTCTTTCCATGAACAAAATATCGATCCACCTGAGTCATTGCATGTGTGTTCTTTTCACAAACCACATATGGATCCACTAGAGTCATTTCATGTGTGTTCATGTCACAAACCACACATGGATCCACCAATGTCATTGCATGTGTGTTCTTTCCATGAACCACATATGGATCCACCAGTGTTCATTGCATGTGTGTTCTTTCCACAAACCACATATGTATCCACTAGAGTAATTGCATGTGTGTTCTTTCCACAAACCACATATGGATCAACCAGAGTCATTGCATGTGTGTTCTTTTCACAAACCACACATGTAAAAACAAAATTAACTGCATGTGTGTTCTTTTCACAAACCACACATGGATCAACCAAAATCATTGCATGTGTGTTCTTTCCATGAACCAGATATGGATCAACCAGAGTGATTGCATGTGTGTTCTTTCCACAAACCACACATGGATCCACCAGAGTAATTGCACGTGTGTTCTTTTCACAAACCACAGATGGATCAACAAGAGTCATTGCATGTGTGTTCTTTTCACAAACCACATATGGATCAACCAGAGTCATTGCATCTGTGTTCTTTTAACAAACCACACATGGATCAACCAGAGTCGTTGCATGTGTGCTCTTTCCATGAACCACATATGGATCAACCAGAGTCATTGCATGTGCGTTCATGTCACAAACCACACATGGATCCAGCAATGTCAGTGCATGTGTGTTCTTTCCATTAACCACATATGGATCAACTAGAGTCATTGCATGTGTGTTATTTCCACAAACCACACATGTATCCACCAGTGTTCATTGCATGTGTGTTCTTTTCACAAACCACATATGGATCAACAAATGTCATTGCATGTGTGTTCTTTTCACAAACCACATATGGATCCACCAATGTCATGGCATGTGTTTTTTTCCACAAACCACATATGGATCCACTTGAGTCATTGCATGTGTGTTCTTTTCCACAAACCACATATGGATCCACTAGAGTCATTGCACGTGTGTTCTTTTCCACAAACCACATATGGATCCACTAGAGTTCATTGCATGTTTATTATTTTCCACAAACCACATGGATCAACCAATGGCATTGCATGTGTGTTATTGTCACAAACCACATATGGATCAACCAATTCCATTGCATGTGTATTCCTGTCACAAACGACATATGCATCCACCAGAGTCATTGCATGTGTGTTCGTTTCACAAACCACATATGGATCAACCAGAGTCATTGCATGTGTGTTCTTTTCACAAACCACACATGGATCAAACAGAGTCATTGCATGTGTGTTCTTTTCACAAACTACACATGGATCATCAAGAGCCATTTCATGTGTGTTCTTTCCATGAACAAAATATCGATCCACCTGAGTCATTGCATGTGTGTTCTTTTCACAAACCACATATGGATCCACTAGAGTCATTTCATGTGTGTTCATGTCACAAACCACACATGGATCCACCAAAGTCATTGCATGTGTATTCTTTCCATGAACCACATATGGATCCACCAGTGTTCATTGCATGTGTGTTCTTTGCACAAACCACATCTGTATCCACTAGAGTAATTGCATGTGTGTTCTTTTCACAAACCACATATGGATCAACCAGAGTCATTGCATGTGTGTTCTTTTCACAAACCACACATGGAAAAACAAAATTAACTGCATGTGTGTTCTTTTCACAAACCACACATGGATCAACCAAAATCATTGCATGTGTGTTCTTTCCATGAACCAGATATGGATCAACCAGAGTGATTGCATGTGTGTTCTTTCCACAAACCACACATGGATCCACTAGAGTAATTGCATATGTGTTCATGTCACAAACCACACATGGATCCACCGATGTCATTGCATGTGTGTTCTTGCCATTAACCACACATGGATCCACCAATGTCATTGCATGTTTGTTCTTTCAACAAACCACATATGGATCCACTAGAGTCATTGCATGTGTGTTATTTTCACAAACCACATATGGATCCACCAGAGTCATTGTATGTGTGTTCTTTTCACAAACCACATATAGATCCACCAGAGTCATTGCATGTGTGTTCTTTTCACAAACCACACATGGACCAAACAGATCATTGCATGTGTGTTCTTTTCACAAACTACACAAGGATCAACAAAAGCCATTGCATGTGTGTTCTTTCCATGAACAAAATATCGATCCACCTGAGTCATTGCATGTGTGTCCTTTTCACAAACCACATATGGATCCACTCGAGTCATTTCATGTGTGTTCATGTCACAAACCACACATGGATCCACCAATGTCAATGCATGTGTGTTCTTTCCATGAACCACATATGGGTCCACCAGTGTTCATTGCATGTGTGTTCTTCCCACAAACCACATATGTATCCACTAGAGTAATTCCATGTGTGTTCTTTTCACAAACCACATATGGATCAACCAGAGTCATTGCATGTGTGTTCTTTTCACAAACCACACATGGAAAAACAAAATTAATTGCATGTGTGTTCTTTTCACAAACCACACATGGATCAACAAGAGTCATTGCATGTGTGTTCTTTCCATGAACCACAAATGGATCAACCAGAGTGATTGCATGTGTGTTCTTTCCACAAACCACGCATGGATCCACTAGAGTAATTGCATATGTGTTCATGTCACAAACCACACATGGATCCACTGATGTCATTGCATGTGTGTTCTTTCCATTAACAACACATGGAGCCACCAATGTCATTGCATGTTTGTTCTTTCAACAAACCACATATGGATCCACTAGAGTCATTGCATGTGTGTTCTTTTCACAAACCACATATGGATCCACCAGAGTCATTGTATGCGTGTTCTTTTCACAAACCACATATGGATCCACCGAGTCATTGCATGTGTATTCTTTCCACAAACAACATATGTACCCACTAGAGTAATTGCATGTGTTTTCGTTTCCACAAACCACATATGGATCTACTAAAGTCATTGCATGTGTGTTCTTTCCACAAACCACATATGGATCCACCAGAGTAATTGCATGTGTGTTCCTTTCACAAACCACATATGGATCAACCAATGTCATTGCATGTGTGTTCTTTTCACAAACCACATATGGATCAACCAGAGTCATTGCATGTGTGTTCTTTTCACAAACCACACATTGATCAACCAGAATCATTGCATGTGTGTGTTCTTTCCATGAACCAAATATGGATCCACCAGAGTCATTGCATGTGTGTTCTTTTCACAAACCACATATGGATCCACCAGAGTTATTGCATGTGTGTTCATGTCACAAACCACGCATGTATCCACTAATGTCATTGCATGTGTGTTCTTTCCATGAACCACATATGGATCTACTAGAGTCATTGCATGCGTGTTTTTTTCACATATGGATCAACCAATGGAATTGCATGTGTGTTATTGTCATAAACCACAGATGGATCAACCAATGTCATTGCATGTGTGTTCATGTCAGAAACCACACATGGATCCACTAATGTCATTTCATGTGTGTTCTTTCCATGAACCACATATGGATCCACCAATGTCATTGCATGTGTGTTCTTTCCACAAACCACATATGGATCCAGCAATGTCATTGCATGTGTGTTCTTTTCCACAAACCACATATGGATCCACTAGAGTCATTGCATGTGTGGTCTTTCCACAAACCACACATGGATCCACTAGAGTCATTGCATGTGTGTTCTTTCCACAAACCACATATGGAGCCACCAGAGTCATTGCATGTGTGTTCTTTTCACAAACCATATATGGATCAACTAATGGCATTGCATGTGTGTTCTTTTCACAACCCACATATGGATCAACCAATGTCATTTCATGTGTGTTATTTCCACAAACCACATATGTACCCACTAAAGTAATTGTATGTGTGTTCTTTCCACAAACCACATATGGATCCACTAGAGTCATTGCATGTGTGTTCTTTCCACAAACTACACATGGATCCACTAGAGTCATTGCATGTGTGTTCTTTCCACAAACCACACATGGATCCACCAATGTCATTGCATGTGTGTTCTTGCCATGAACACATATGGATCAACAAATATCATTGCATGTGTGTTCTTTCCACAAACCACATATGGACGCCACGTCGAGCAGAAGGTCCCAACCATCGACGCCACGTCGAGTCGCCTCCTCCCCTTGCCACCATGGCCGGCCAGAAGAAGCTTCAAGACGCGACAGTCGAATCTTAAAAAAAGACCATATAAAACCCTAACAAGGAAGGCGTTTTTACCATCCCCTTCCACTCCCTCGCCACCACGGCCGGACGAGGGGAAGACAACAGCAATAACAGCCCTCCGACTCCCGAAGCTCCACGGTAGAGTCAAAAAACGACCGCGCCTAGAGAGACCACCCTCCCTAGATCCATAGATCTGAGAGGAAACCAGGCCAGCAGCTTGCCGGCGCCGCCACAAGTGGCCTTGCCGAGATGGGGATCGAGCTCCATCACCCTTATTCTGACGCGACGTTGCCTCTGCCATCCCGATGACGTCTCCCAAAACCACAGCAGAGCTTAGGCCGTCACCGCCGCCGCCGGGGGAAACCGCCGTCCACACTCCGGCGCAAGGTCTTCACGTAGTAGAAGCCGCGCCGGCGTGCCCCTCACCGAGCAGGCCGCCCGCTATGGCTACTCGGCCCGAGCCGTCGCCTCCATGTGCGGGGGAAGGGAGCCCCCCCTCGCCGCCAGCGCCCAGGCTTTGCCTGGTGACGCCATAGGCGGTGGCGGGGAGGAGAAGGGAGAGGGATTGGGGCTGGCCGGTGACGGCGATTGGAGATTGTCCCCGTCGCCCGCACGGGGGCGACGCGGGATGAGAGCGGCGGCTAGGTTTTTTCTAAAGTGTTTCACATGCCTACCAAGATAAGTATAGGATAAATCACATACAATATGTACCTGCGGTTTCAAGATCTTGCAATTTTTTTGAACAAAACGGACAATTTTGCCTCGTTTTATTTAAAAAAGCAGAAGAGAATTGACCGGTTCATCACGAGGCACCGGCTGAAAACCGTTACAAATGCACCAATGTCGACATGGAACACGACCACATTGGGCACCACCACCATCGACCGATCTGGCCACCCACATGGAGCACACACACACCACGAAGAAGAAAGGCTACCACCGAGGTTGCCACCGGGCGTCATCGTCATCTCTCCATGAGCCAGAGACTCCGAATTCACCTTCGACGACCCAAATGAAGCCTCGCTGCAAGCGATGTCGGAACCCATGTCGCCTCATGCCAATAATCAGCCACACACACCAACGGTAGATAGCTCCGACTTTGACGATGAGCTTCCCGAGAGAAATCTGTGGGGCTTGCGCCGACCGAGTCCTCTGCAAAGACCATCAGAAGCCGGTCGTCGTCACCGCCTGGACACACTCTAGCGCAGCTCCTACTCCACAGCAACATAGCAGGCACAAAGAACCCATCGGACACGCCGGACAAACCGACTACCGAAGCCCCAACCGCGACCCAAGCTCAGCTCAAGGTAGCATCGTCACCAAACTACACATCGGCGCCCTTGAGGAGCCTTCTCAGCATCCACACAGCAACCCAACCGCCATCCTCTAGTCACCAAGCTTCAGTCGACTCCGAAACGATGCCCCTAAGGAGGAGAAAGACGTGTAGCGCCTTCATCGCCCGACCACAAGGGTCTGAGGTTTCCCTCTAGAAGACCACGAAACGAGGGGAGGATCCCTCAGTGACACTTCCAAGAAAGTTGCGGCACCCACAGGTGTCGCCGGCGCCGCTTCCGACCAAGGCCAGAACAAGGATTTCTCCTTGGGAATCTCCACCACCTCCAATCCGAGAGGGTCGACTGCGAGCTGCCACCAAGCTTCCATTGCCGCCCGATGGAAGACCCATCGGCAGCCACATCGACTAAGAACAAGCCACCTCCTTGCCTCCTTGCCGCTACCAGGCCATGGAGGGTCCGACAGCACAATCTCCCGGCCACCACCAGCCTTCCTCCCGTTGTCCTGTAGGAGCTCGGCACCAGACCGCGAGCAACCCCCTCGCCGACGCGCCAAGACAGAGGGCCCGCCCAGCCCAGTTGGGCCTAGATTGGACTATCATGATCCTCCACTGCAGCAAGTCGCTGCCGTGTTCCAGCACCACCCTCCTCGCCTTTGCCGCTCTGCCGCACGCCACCGCGACCTGCCGAGCTCCCCGTGCCGCCACCTACCGGAGGAGAATATCATTTTACGGCCCGAAAGTTGGGGCGCCCAGGCAACGCGGGTACCCAAGTTGCTTACAATCAGCTGCGTTGCCCAAAGTTGGTGTGCCAAATACTCAGAGGGTCTTTTTCGGCACGAATTCAACTTTATGTTTCAATATAAAATATCAGGCTAACGGCCATCAAGTTGGGCCCCCCTGTCAGCTTTCGTCGTTATGTCGCTGCCGTCGTGGCTGCCATGTAGGCTTGTAGCGTTGGCGCATGCATCCTTTACGCATCTTATTCTTCCTCCGGGGCGGCAATCTGTGGTCGCGGCCATGGCGCGGAGCTAGGACTTTGACGAACCTTCTTGGCCCCGCTCTCCTCCCCATCCCAAATCAGAGCTCGCCCTCACCATGGCTGCACCCATGGCACGACGTGGGGACGGGAATTCATTCCGGGTGGGATCTGGCACCATGCCGACCATGCTCGGTCCTGTTGGCCTCCTCCAGAATCTGAGCTTGCTGTCACCGTGGTCACACACGCACCAGCCACGACGCCTTCCTCTCTGAACCCCAAAGCCACATCCACCTAGTTCGGCACAATGCCAGCAAGGTGAAAATGTATCAAGTTTTCTTCTTGTGATTGTAGAAAAACATGTATGTACCGTGTCCGTAGCATAGTCTAACAATATACACATATGTTGTTTACGAGATTTTCATTTGAAATTAGTAGCTCCGTGATGACGAAACATAGGGAACCTAAATGGAACGATGATGTATACCATGTTTTGTACTTTGCATTGCATCAATAAGTGCTCGTTGATGAAGCATGTTACCAAGAGAGTGGAGTTCATCAGACATTTCCAAAAAATATGTGAACAAATCAATGAGCGATTCAATGCAAATATGCGCAGAAAAGCTAGATCCATGTCATCAATCATCAATAGGTGGCACATTCTAGTGATGCGTTCAAATGCGTACACCATGTATCATTTACTTGAAGTGGTTGTTATCCTAAGCAAAAATGCCTAGTATGCACATTACCTTTATATGTTCTATGCTGCAATTCTGTTGTTATGGGCGTGGAAAGAAAAGTTGGGCTTCACTGAATATTACGCAATTAGGCCTAACTTAGTCTTACACAAATAAGCACAACCTAGTCTTTACACAAATAAGCGTAACTAAAGATAAAGACAAATGGTTTATCGGATCTGCCAGTATGAGCACTAGGTCCCTGGAGCTGGTGGTATCGTCGGAACGAACCAGAATGCTGTGTTTGGCCGTCTGTCATTCTCCATCAAATCGTATGACCCCATTGATGAGCCAATTGTAGGCCCCCTCCCCCCGACGTGGATTCGGCTCCAGGTCGGATTTGGAGTGTCAACATGATAGGTGCGTGAGTGTGCAACAAACACACAGTCTGCTATAAACACTAGAAGTGCTGGCACGTCAGCAACAACACCAACATGTTCTTCCTGGACTCCGGCAGTAGCCTCAGTAGATATTTCGTCAGCTTCCCCAGCAGCAGCCTCAGCAGGTATTTCGTCAGCTTCACCAGCAACAGCATTAGCAAGTATTTCATCAGCTTCACCAGCAGCAGCATCACAAAGTATTTCGTCAGCTTCACCAGTTGCAGCAGCATCTAGTTCTTTGTCAGCTCCACCACCACCACCACTAGCAGCAGCATCAGGAGCTAGGGCTGCCTGAACAATTACAAGTTCAACATGTCCAGGGGATCCGACAAAGAAAGGGTAGTTGATCCCAAGAAACATAGATTTCCCCTTTAGATTATCGAATCTGCTCCATACTTGCTCTACTGGGTCTTTGGATGGGCATGCAGACCTCGAGAAAATGTGACACCGCAGCGATGGGTATGAAGAAAGTTGTGTCCCCATAGGTTCTATTGTATTACCAACGTTGTTTAGTGCTCCCCTGATATGAATCCACATGAGTTCAACATCATCTTTCATGTCGCCTCCGAGAGGTGCCAGGAACCAGCGCTTTGTCCCAAGTTTAGCATCTGCTACTGCATCTTCGATCACCGGAGCTGGAATGATGCGCGGGGCTGCGTGGGTACCTGCGTGTTACTTACAGTCAGTAAGCAGAATTTTGAATGGGATTTTACATGCTATATGACATCATGACTCACCCAAAATGGACGGCTCCCAAACACGCACTTCGTCGCTAGGTTCAGTGGCCGCATAAATGCGTTGCAGTTTGTTCGAATGGTAGCTGGAGGTGAAGACGGTGTCGACATACTTCTCTGGCCGCAGGAAGTCGTCGCGCAAGACTGTCCATTCCTTGTCTTCTGGGCATCTAATGAATATGATTACCTTGTCGAACACCGCTAAGAGGTCGTACTCCCAGGTCTTCCACACCTCCCGCGGTCTATGTGGGAGTTGTACCTTCAGGAGCTCAAGTTCTGCCATGTTGAACCTGTAAGCGAATTCCGAAATGGGCGGTGGCCACCCGTTGTTGAATGAAGTAATGACAACACCCTCCAAAGATGGCAATGTAAATCTCAATGATCTGTAGCCATTATTTAGAGTACAAGTACTTCCATCCTGGGATAAAAGGACCAGCCACTCGCCGTTGCCACCCACCCAGTTCTGGCCATCTCCCATTTCCGTCTCTTCTTCCTTGATATTCACCACTACTGATTCTGACCACTTATCCAACAACATCAGTTTTGCATGAATATTCTGTAGAGTTTGTTGTCACTTGGTACAATCACCTAGCATGGATTCCATTGCAAATACAATTTGACAAATGGACCTTCAGATTAAATTACACAAAATGTCGCCTAAATACGAGTGTCTCCTCAGATATCGCCTAAATTGTGTTTGTGTCACTATGAAGATACCCAATATATGGAGTAGGAGCAGAGCCCCCCCCAGAACAAACTCCTGACGATGATCATAAACAGCTCGGGGCATAACAGCCTTAAATCGTCTAATCTGTTTGTTTTTATTTTAGGAAACAGAATATCACCTAGCAGGCATTCCATTGCAAATCGAAATTGACAACTCATCTATCACCTAAATAAGACTTTTTCACTATGAAAATACCAGAATGTCAGGTAAGAGCAGAGCTTCCGCTGTACAGAACAGTCTTATATGGTTCAATTTGTTCAAACCGTGCATGCACACAACACGTTCGACGAAAGGAACATAAGATTCCGATGAGAGTTCAACACATATGAATCAACGATATGACTGAACCAATAAGCAAGATACCGGAACTTACATGGCCATCGCGGTCGTTTGGCCATTTGCTGGTATCGGGGTAAAGAAGGCCTGGCGTGCCAAACGTTTGTTCGTCCATGTCCCGCGTCGTGAAGCGGTAGCCAGGGATGCAGTGAGCGAGGCAGCCGGCAAAGATGATGTCCAACCCCGTGGCGATCCTGTGCACGTTCGTGGCGCTGAAGTTCGGCCATCCCCAATCCTCGCGGTGGCGGTCGCCCTGGCCATCCGGGTCGTCATCGCATGCCTTTCACTTCAGCCTGCTGCTACCCCAAGCTCTGCCCATAGCGGCAAATGGAGTCTAGAATCTGGTAGATTAATGGAGGCGTTGTGATAAGGAGGCGGATGGATTCGAGAGGGGATGGAATCAGGGATGGGGGCAGTTGTTCGAGTAGGGAGTGACCCGGTAGGGAACTGCTGCCGCCGCAGGTTCTCGTCCGCGTGGAAGACAAGTGCATCTAGAACCGTCTAGAAGAAGTGAAAAATAAATCGTAAGAGAGAGAAATGTGCGGCCCGTCTGTCAATGAGTGAAGGTCGGCACGCGCAAACGTGACTACGGTTGACTTGGATCGTGCATGGAAGACCTCGATTCCACCACATGCAAGTGGCGCAGAACAAATTTTAGGCAGCGCTAGCGTCGACGTGTAGAACCGCCGTTTTTCTCCACCTTCACCCTACTACGAACGGTCGTGCACCATTCCAGATATTGGTAAGGGCGGTTCCAATCTTTCACTTCTCCGTATCATTTCTTCCTCCACAGCCTCATCGTCTTTCTCCTCCACGGCCTCATCCATTTCCTCCCCCACGGCATCACCCTCTTCCTCCGTATCCTTTCCCTCTTGCCTGTAGTCATGGACTTTTCGAACGTCCGAAACAACGGCAGGCAAACGACTGCGCACTTTGACATAGAAGTACATGGCGGGAAGAAGATCAATGTCATCTACACCACCGACCCTGTGATGGTGAGGAAGACTCTGAGTAATTACATGAGTTGGCTGTGGTTTGAAGAAAACAAGTTCGTAGGTCTCGACCTCGAGTACAGCCATGATCACCATAGGATCGCTGTGGTGCAACTCTCTATGAAGGGGCACGCCCTCGTATACCAGCCTTTTTGCGAGAAGGGGGCTCATGAGATCTGGTAGACTTTGCTGTCTTTTTGTTCCTGAACCGTCTGTTTGCAAAAGTTATTGCTATATTATTTGTCTGAATTCATTTTCATGCAGGTAGGGCGAAAGGATTAGGGATCTGTTTCATGACTTTCTCGTGAACCAGCACATAACATTTACTAGTGTTGACATCACGAATGACCCTAAACTGCTTGAAAGCCCGACTGTCAACATTAGAATCCCAAAGGAGTGCAGAGTGGACATCCAGGAAATTTACTGGATCCCAGGGATGAAGGGTGGCAGGACCGGGATGGCCGCTCTTGCCTCCGAACTCATCGACCCATGGTACGCTGACATGAAGGGAAAATTGCCAAGATGTTCGTGGAGGCGTTTAGGGCACAATTACTGGGAGGATAAGCCACTTTCTGAACCTAATCTGAAGTACGCTGCAATTGATGGGTATGTTAGCCACGAGCTATACCACCAGATTGTAAAATCTCGTTCCAGGCATCGTATCATTGAACCACCACCAAGGCAGGTTGTTTGCCTCAGATGTCAGAGTGTAGATGAATCTACAAGCCGGGGCAAGCGACCGAAGGCATCCTGGGATCGGTTGCCTTCTCCAACAGGCTGGGATGTAGACTTTTAGTGCATGATTGTTGTGTTTGTATGGGGCTTGTTATGTTTATGAAAATATGTTATTTCAGAAGTACACTTTGTGAGCAAGTACGAACTGCTGTGTATTACCTTTGTCGAACTATAATTTGGGTTTGGTTATGACTGTATCCTTCGCGATAATCTGGGTTTGGTTATGACTTATGACTGTATCACACCTTATGCCTGTCAGTCCTTGATTTTGCCGCATGCAAATGGCATAGACAGAATTTGTAAGAATGAATGTTGATCATACAAAAGGGGGAATGTAATTCATATAGGTTAAGTACCTAATAGCACAGGGATCATACGAGCTTGGTTCTTACACACAGAATGCTTAGAAAATACATGCGAGATAAAATACAGGCGAGATAAAACTAGGAACGAAATGCGAAACTAGTAGTGGTAAACAACACACTCACCCACCCGCCAGATCTTGTTGAGCATCTCGTAGCAGACATACGCGTCCCTCGCTGTGTACTTGATCGCATCGTAATCCAGGTGCCTCCACTCCCATCGCTTGTGCAGGTGCTTCGGGACCTCGACTTTCATGCCGGCGCACTCGCGGTCGATGATGTTGGAAGCGAGTCTAGCCATGCCGGCTTTCCCCTTATCGCCATCCAGGTACCTCCACAAAAGTTGGAGATCGACGTGATTGACGACATGAACGAGGAGATCCTGCTCTAGCTTCAGAGTGTCGTTCTTGATGTCGATACTGGCGAAGTAGATCTCCCTCCTGTGTAGGAACTCGCGAAGCTCTGGGCATACAGATTTGGCCCTACATACGTGGTATAGGAGGCAGTGGTTGCGCATGGACAGCTGCAAAAGCACCGCCCTCTTCCTATCTCTGGTATACTCGAGGTTAAGGCCGACGATCTTGTACCTATCCATCGACTCCTGTAGCCATCGCTCGTACATTGCGATGACCTTGGCGAACTCCGCTGACGCATTTGTGTGGACAACCGTCAGCTTGGTGGTGCCATGGGCGGTGACGGTGTACTCGTCGGTGAAGTCGCTCCCGTCGCCAAACACGCCATACTCTACATCCATGGCAGTAGCTAATGCGGTGGCGGTGGCCTAGGGTCGGTAGCGGTGACTAGGACTGGGCGTGGCGGTGGAGTGATCTGTTGCGGTGGTATGGCCCGGTGGAGGCGGTGCCTGCAGCAACGTCGATGGTTCTTGCGGTGGCTGCGGTGGCGGCGGAAGGAAGGAGTTGGGGATTTTTGCATAGTGATATGCTCAGGAGACAGAAGGCGATGCTTAAATCGCGTTTACCAATATTCCGGTCATACCCAAGCGGAAGAAAGTTTGACCAGCGAGCACCATTGGTTTCCAATCCTAGCGATTTAATTCGACGTCCGTCCCGGTAGGCGATGGGACGAGTGTGTGACGTGGCTTTGGCGTGGCAGAGACCGGTCACGTAGACTACCATCCCGTTGCCGATCTGCAGCGGGTGCGCGGTGCTGACACGATGTAACGTGATAGGTCAAAAGGAAGTGTACAACTATTATTCCTAACAAGTTTAAGAAGTGTAATCATAGACACGGACCTAGCATCCCTGCACCCCGGGGCAGCCGCCTGGCTGCTCAGGCCTGCCGATTGCACAAAGCTTGCAATTTCCTTTCTTTAATTTGGTGATTTTGTCTAGAATTTGCCAAATTGAAGCTCGTTTGCCCATGCTTCTATAAGTTTCTGTGTAGGCCACTTGTGTAAGCATGCACGATCAAGCAACTTTGCAACACACGTGTCGGTGGAAAAGCATGAGATTTCAACGCACCACATAATTTAGGGATTTCTATTTTCCCCAGCAAAAGTGGTTCCATATTTACTTTGCGGCTTTTGGAACTAGTTCCCTACACTATGGAGGTGGTTCCAAATTGAGCAAAAGAGGGAACCGGAGCAAGAGGGTGCTCCGATGCCAAATGTTGTTCCAAATTGATTAGCCAACCTATGTGTGACATGTGTCCTCTGCTCCCATATCTTTAGTCAAAAAATAAGGCTATTCTTGTTAGTGGTGGGACCGCATGGTGCAGGAATTTAGAATAGCTACATTGTGGAGCTCCAACCAAATTGCATGGTAAAGCCAAATTCAGATTTTTGTCAGATTTAGCTATAGCAACATTTAGTTTGTCCTCACTTTTGTCCTCCCTCCATTTCGAAGCCCACACATGCGCTCAGAGGGGGGTGCCGTCTGGTCAAAGGCTTGACCGTTACGTGCGCCCTGACGCCTAAATTGGTAGTTTTTTTGTTACTTGGCCTTTTTAAGAGCGCCTTTTCCCCTCTCTCGCTAACAGTTGTGTTATTTTTGCCCAAAAAGGTAGCAAATCTAGAGCAGCTTCTCTCTTCATTCATTGTTCCTTTTGCTCTCGTTTTCCCCAATCTGGTAGCAAATCTAGAGCAGCAAAACTAACCAGGACCATAAATAAATTCAGTAAACAGAGCAGAAGTAGATAAAGCAGCTAATATAGGTTATATATTACGGTACTTAACAAGGTTCGACAATTAAGCTGCTCAGCAGCAGCAGCTGACAGGTTCAACACAGATAAGACAAAAGAAGCTGCTTTATAGTAGCAGCAACAGCTGATCAGTGGCCCCTCGTGGCCTTTGCCAGGAGGGCCTTCAACTCCTCCCTCTGGCTCCTCCTCCACTTCTTTCTGCCTAGTCCCTTGACCTTGGGCGCCTTGGGTATGATCAGGGGCATGCAACCCTCCTCGATACCCACCTTCTGGAGGTTGTGGAGGTAAAGACAGAGCGCCTAGTGCTTGGCTATGAAGCCGTCAACGTTCATGGAATCGCCGCAGGTCCTCACGTCCTCGACATGCTTCATGAGGGAGTTGAAGTCTGTGGCACGGAGCCTCCTGGTGGGGCAGAAGGGGCACATGTACATGTCGTTGGCGAAGAAGTTGTTGTACTGGCCGGACTTTAGCCTCCTCAGTACATGATGAGTCTTGGTGTCCTTGGACTCGTCGTCGCTGCGGATGTCGCTGCTATCCTCCTGTTGGAAAAAACAGTAGAGTGCAATAAGGACATGATTGAGATACTTTGATTATCGAGATTGCTTATTTGCATAAATTAATCGATTGACATCTCCGGGTTATTCCCCAAATCTCAAACCAAATCAAATACTGATCCCAACTACGAATAGGGGGATTCATTGAAAATCAAGATCCAACACAAGAGGATTAGCTACTGTAAAAATACGAACAGTCGAGCCCTAATAACGTACGATCTAGCATCCAACGATGGGAACGGGGGAAGAACAAGGGAAGGGGAGAAAACCCTGATTACCTCTGACCATGGGTCGGCGATGCTGGTGTCGTAGGGGTTCTCCGGCCTTATATAGACAACCTCCTCGTAGGGGTTCCAGCCGAGCGGGATCTGTCCAAGACCGACGGGGGCCTCCTCGCCGGCGGCTACGGCGGATGCGGGGGCGGGGGCGAGGGCCTGTACGGGGACGGGGGCCTCCTTGCCGGTGGTCTTGGAGGCGCCGATCGCTACCACACCGTTCTTCTCCATCATCGGCGTGGTTGGGGTTTCTGGGCGGTTTGCAGAAGGTGATGGGACAGTGGAGACGGTTGAGTGAGCGAGTGCGTGATGAGTGGGAGTGGGGAGGCCTCTATTAAAGGATAAGGGAAGCAAAGTTTCATGCACTACCGTGCACCGCGTACACTACTGCACCGTGCACGGCCACATGTGTCTGCTACCGCCCCGTGGACCGCACACGCGTACCGTGAGTCACATTTTTTCCCTTGTGTCTGACCTTGGCGATTCAGTTGTCCTCGGTTTTGCCCTCGAGCGTAACACTAGCAGTTTGGTTCCATTTTTTAAATCATTTTCTATTTTCTATTTGAATCCCTTTGTCACTCTTGCCCTTAGTTTTTAAGTTCTACTCAGTTTTGCCCTTGGTTCTTAAGTGCTACTTGGTTTTCCCTTCTCTTGAGCTCCCCAAGTCGAGTGCGGAAAGGGATTATCCCACTCTTGAGCTTCTTCATGACATTGTGGCTCTTGTTGTCCCTATTCTCCTTGTCAGAGTCCATCTCACTTGAATCTACCTGTAATATATGGAATGCAAACCGAAATGAGCAAAACAATAAATATATATTCCTTCCACCATTTTGAGTTACTTTCGATGCAATAACATGTCTATAAAGGTTCAGCAGTTTATTACGGCCGTCTCCCCAGTTCATTACGGTGTGTGATGACATGGTTTGTATTCTTGATAACTTATTAATAAATAAATAAATGTGGATAAATTCAGAACATACTAGATCTCTCCATGTACCATTTCATACGTTGCATATAATCATTAGGACTAGCTTTTTTTATGAAGCTAGGATATATTAAGCTCGAGCAGAAAATATGAAACTTGTAGAAATAGATGTACGTCCGGGTACACGAGCGGAGCGTGTTCGTCGAACTTCACGCCCTCATCGGGGCCTCCGAAGTCATTAGCACCGGCGAGCACATGGTCCCTCAAGGGGTTGAACTGCACATCCTCCTCACCTTGTGCTGCGTGATGCTCCTCCAGATCTGCCGCGTGAAGCACCACCCCGGCGGTGATGCCTGGACACTCACCCCATGCACTGGTTTCATGGAGAAGGTGCGGGCGTGTACGTTCAAGATCGTGGGGTTTTGCTAGATGGGGAAGAGAGAGGAGTGGGGGATGAGTGCGAATGGAGGACCCGATAGGCTGGGTTTTTAATGCGGGGACGTTTAAGCCTCCTCGAGGGCCCCGGTAGGCAGCTCTTCTAGCTGCGGCTGCCGCGTGGAAGGTTTGTGTGGTGGGGGCCTGTCAGAAGCGAGAGCGTAGGCGCGCTGTATAGTAAAAATGGTATAGCCCGTGGGTTGTGGATGACCAGTTGCCATGTAGTAGACTTGTAGCCTTTGCAGACTAGATTAAACGTGGCATGACCACTCGACGACTTTTTCCATGGACGGCATCGTGTTCCTTCTTGTAGAAGTCTCGCTGAGGGAGACGTCTGTGTTGTCTCGCGCTGTCCTGTGAAGGGCACGACGTGTGCAACGAGCCTCGTTGGATCACATAGGATCACCGGTTGGTGTGCATGATCCGCGTGACATGTGACAACCAATCAGGGCGTAGCAGACAGAGTGGGCACAAGTTTGGGCTTCTACGAAAGAGAGAGAGGGGGCAAAACTGAGTAGTATAAAAAAACCAAGAAAGTAGGATTCAACTATATATTCTACAAGTTTGTGGAATTATATTATTGATTCACTTTTCATGTTTTGAACAAGACATACCTACGAAATGCAAAGAAGTGTGATGAACCTAAGTACGAGAAATGAATGGTCAATGAAATCTCGTTAGTGGAATTCTCGATTTGATGATGATCAAAGAATTTTGGAATATCCAAGATTATCGAGAGGACCTAGATTTGAGTGGGAGCAAATCAGCTTGGCTGATTCATAATATGTAGCTGACATATTTTGAGTGCGAGCTAAGTGAAATACCTAGATCTCAAACATGAATGTCATATTTGAGTGGGAGCGTGAAATCATTCTGGGATATATGGACAACATATATGAATGATGTGATTGGTGTTAATAACATTTAAGTTAGATAAATAAGGATGAACTTGAAGTTATTAAACAAAGAGATCTATTGAGATAGATTGGTGAGTTTAATAAACACTAAGTGTTGAATGCTTCCTGGACTTGATTCTGAAAGATGTTCAGAATGTCCTAAGACAAGATTCTGAAGTAGCTCAGAATGGAACAAGGTAAGAAAGAACTTCTTACTGTATGAAGCATTGAATTAGTATTGCAACTATGGTTGAAAGAAAGAGATGCGTTGCATCTCCTATGCCTCAGTCATAGGTACTTCCATATAACCATGTTGTATACTCGACGTAATGTGGCCTGAAGTTCTGGTTAGTAGGACAACGTCTTAACTGTAAGAACATGTCTTTAAGTGATTCCTGAGTTGATCACTGAACCAGAATTAAGTTTGTACTTAAATGGCAAGAAGCAAAGTAAGTGGCATAGTTGCATTTCATGCACTGAGATCTACATAGATATAGAAGTATAAAGGCTCCATCTGATGTGATGTATAATGTTATGGCGGGGCTAGTTTGCTTTTAACATAGAATGATGTGTCCTAGGGCCCAGTGCCCATGAGAAAGCCCTCGAGGTTGATCTAAAGTCATTGTAAGCTCCTAGAATCCGGCCTCGTTCTGATGCCATGACTACAATATATACATAAATGATAGCAACGTGTGTTTCGAAGTTTAGATGACAACGGTGAAAATGACCGTCATTATAAACACTAGAAACAAAGCCTCGCTTTGTTGCCAAACAAATACTTCGACCCATTATAAGATAATGGTGTGAACGTTAAAATTAGGAAGACATTAATGATTTGCAAAAGACATAATGATCTGGTAAAACAGAACATGGACATGACGTTTCCCATGAGCATGCATGAGCTATAAACGCATATATGGTTTATATGAGTAAAATGCAAGCTGGATTATTTGTACTCTAGTGCAAGTGGGAGCTCAAGGAGATATGCCCTAGAGGCAAATAATAAATAGGTTTTTATTGTCATATCTCAATTAGTTTATAATAATTTCATATTGTGCTATAACTATGCCAAGTAGAAATATTGGTACAGGCGTGGTATGAAACAACCAAGTCCCTAGTAGCCTCTATTCATACTAGTTCGTTGGTCATGAGGATGATCTGGGTTTCAAGATCATGGGCATTTATGCCAATTGACTACAGGATCATATCATTGGAGAATGATGTGATTGGACATTCCTCGAAGGATTGCAACATGATCAAGTCATATAGTTCATTATTGCAACAGCTATACCTAGACTCCTCCTTAGACCGTGAGCTCATATTACTCACTGTTTCCCGAGGCTGCTTAGACTACATAAAGCGTCACTTGGTAATACAGTGGTTATAAAGGTGTACGTTGGGTATTCTGAAGGAACAGTAGATGACATGTGACTGCAAGACCGGGATTTGTTCGCCCACATGACGGGTAAAGATACATATGGCCGGCTTGGTGAGATTACATCCATAAATGTTGCAACATGTGACTCAGTCACGGGGATGTAATAACACGGTAACAAGAAAAACAGAACTTGTTGTGAACGAGATTGAACAAGGTATAGGATACCAATGATCGGATCTCGGACAAGTCGTATCGAGAAACAAAAGGAAGAGGATGCTACATTTAGCGGTTCAAACGACATTGTCATCAGGAAATGCATAGGGGTCACATGGACATCCCTGGTCCCTATGCTGATCATTGATACAGATCATGTCTAGAGCATTCCCGAGCCATGAGAGGATACACTTAAGGCTACAATGAGAGCGATCATTCGTAAGACAGAATCACAGAAGAGAAAGAGAAAGCCGGAATCGTTCCCCGGAGAGATCCGAAGTTGTTCGAAGAAAGGATAAAGGAAAAGACCAGAAAAGTGTTTTTGGATAAATGGGAATTTAAATATATATTATATGTTAATTATGAATTAATATATTCTAAATAATATTTAGATTAAGATTTATAAAGGCAACTTTTATATTAGGCCAAATCGCAGAGGGAAAAGGCCTAGAAGAAAAGCTGCAGAAAAAGAAATGGATAAAGAAAAACAGCCAGCCCCGTGGGCGGGAGATAACTGCCACCGCATAGGGCGGCAAGTAGCTGGGCTGCGTTGGCGAGCGGGCAGGCCAGGCCGCCGCGGGCCGCCGCTGACCGCTAGCCCACCCGGGCAGGGCAAGTCCGGCCGTTGGGCACCGCAGGCCGGCCCACCGGGTCGCCTCTCCCTGCCGCCCACAGCTGCTGGCCAGCCGAGCGGCGCAAACACACGTGGGCCACCGGGGTGGGCAGCGCCGGCCCACCCGGGGCACCTCCTGCTGCGCTGGCAGTTGACCGCTGGTCAGCTGGGCCGAGCCAGGCTGGCCTGACTCGGCTGCTTGTGTTGCTGGCTGCTAGGCCAAATGCGGCCAGCCAGCCCATCCGGCTGGTTTTCTTTTTCCTGGGAGTTTTCCTTTGAAAAATAGTCCCACATGGCTTAGCCTTGAGAAAGGCACACCCCTTAGCCTATATAAAGGGGTGCCCATGGGTGGGATTAAACACACACAATTTGAGAAGTCCTTTGGTTGACTTTCTCCCTCCCTCTCTCTATACCTTGTGACCATGGCCCCAAGTCTAGGCTGTGTGATTGAGGCACACCTGCAGTACGCCGTTGCGCTGTAGGGATTCCTAGCCGGATATCAACTTCCGCACTCCCGACGGGATCGGGGAGCCAGAGGTCTCATCGTGCACCGGATGTGTACGAAGACACGAGGCGCAACACTTGGGGCGCTTAAATGTCGTGACCCGGAGCTGTTGCACGATGAAGATGAAGAAGGAGCAAGGTTGACCTGCGAGGAGCTTCGCGACCTTGAGGTCGGCTATGAGTACGACTACTTCAACCATGTTCCTCGCGGAACATTATCCGCGTACAGTCTACAAGAGTATGTATTCTCTACGCATTGGTCGTTACCACATTACTACATAGATAGATCCTAGGCAGTTTTGGGGTTCCATCGTAGGAATTGTTTTGTTTTCTGCTGCGATCCCCTTCAGTGGTATCATAGCCGATCTATGTGTAGGAGTGTTATACTGCCAGTACGCACAAGTATTGTGCGGGCATTGATCCCTTAGTTGTTACCCTCTAACATGTACTTGTTTATATCGTGGTATTGTTTGATGAAGCGGCCCGGACCGACATTACACGTATTTGTACGCGAGACTGGTTCCACGCTCAACATACGTCTTGTACCGTATAAGTTGCTAGCGGGTGTCGGTCTCTCATTCAATAGTTGATATAACATTTACAACAGAGGGGCCCGAAAGGGGTGTAGTAGAGACAACTGTCGGATCCATGTTGTGGTTGGAAAGTTCGTAGTTTAGAAACAGTTCTATTACGAAAGCCCTAACAACCACGTAAAACTTTCAATAGATAAAGTAGAGGCGTCTAACTTTATTTTGCAGGGGGCATGTGATTATGATATGGTATTGTTCGTTGTGAAGGCAAAGTAGTTTGCTTTTCTATTACTAAGTAGTGTAGTAATAGTCATCGTTCCGATGAACGACCTGGTGGAGGCGTCGTGGACTTGGCGTCAAACCAAGGGCAAGATGGAGATCATGCCAGAGCCCTCGATGGAAATCAAGGCACAAGAAGGCCCATATCATATCACATTACACATATGATGTTGATACCTGTTTTACATCTTATTGTGTGCTAGTATTTAGATACTCAACGGTAGCAAATAAGATAATCCCTATTGAATTCCAATGTTCCGTGTTCCCCTTGTGTGTGCACCACGAAGAAAGTTCTTCGGTATGAGGCGCAATGCGGTGAGTAGGGGTCATACATATCTACGTTCGCATACAGTGGGTGTAAGCCATGTTGCACAGCAAATACACACAAGTTAGATTTGGCGAGCCTAGCACATGAGAGAAGCGTGGCCTTGGAACACAAGAGATCGAAAGATCGAGCATGAGTCACATGGATGATGTGAATGGCATTAGTGAATGTCTACCTTTGATAATGCACTGATGGCCGTGATGATCGGAGGAGGTGCAGAGGATAGGGATCATGCGATCACTAAAATCGTCCAGGGGATGACAATTTTAGTGGAGACCAATTATAAATTTATCTCTTATTATAAACTTAGTCTAGATGTCTGTTTGCAAATATCTTAGCAGATCTTAGCCTATCCCATTGAGGTCCTTTGCGACCATGGGCATATATTGCTTAATTTGGAACTTAGCAAAAGGGTCAAACTTTATTGATTAATACCCACGCCTGAGGGATATCCTCATAAAAGGTGATCTTCTCTTCTTGATACAATAACCATTAGGAGATAATTCAATGACTCTGGAATGTTTGTGTTTTCTCCATAATAATCCAATAATCCATTCTTCATTCGATGGAGAGTTAGGCTACATTTTGTATTCTACAGAATAAGGCACATAGAGTATGAGCCGTTGGATGGGTTTTCCTCCATCATGGATGAAAAGAGATTGTTTGGAAAAACACTTAGCGATCTTGCATTAGAGTTGAGAACTCTTGGAAGGGCTGGAGTGCAATGGAGGTCATGAATGAAAAGGTATATATAAGATATACAAACTATAAATGTGGTTTTTGCAAAACTCATTGCAGTTTGCGAAGTATTTGATACTTGCCCTGTTTTGTGAAAACAGGAGGATCTGCTTGAGAATTGCTGGTTTTGACGCAACGTGACTTGATGACGGCAAGCAAAACAGTTGATGGCCGACATCACCTCGTTCCTCAAAGTTTATCATTTGGATTAGTGGACTTGAATATAATTTTGTAATCCTAGTTTGTGTGTCTTGCTTTTGGCGAGACGATTATTCATATGAACAAGTTACAAGCCAGTTTGTACTATTATTATGAACAATACCTTATGGTCACATTATGATTACAAATAATTTATTCACATCACTATGTTAATGATAATAGTTTAAACATTTATAAAGGATTAGAATGCTAAAAGATATCCAAAGTTTAATGACACTATAGTTAAAGTCATTTTGGTTATTGCATGTTCTTCATTGTAAATAAAGATCAGGGTCCTAGATGCTTAATCTAGAGACTTTGCAACACCATGCCTCTTGGGCAGAATGACTAAAACTCCGCATTCTGGTAAAACAGTGATATGCGAAGAAATTTTGAATCTTATACATAGTGATGTATCATATTTTCAACAAGTAGTGGAAATCATTTATTGTGGACTTAAGTGAATAAGTATATTTACTTAATGAAACATGAAGTTTGAAATGATTTGAATTGTTCAAATGAGTTCATAACTAAATTGGATATTGAATTAACTGAATTAACAAGTATTTTCTATTTGATAGACATGACTAAAGTATTCAAGTTAAGTTTAGCATAAAAGGAACTTGTGAAAGATGTTTCACAAATTATGATAATTGGACGAATTCAACTGTGTTGAAATGTCTAAACATCATAATCATTATGTATTAAGATACATATGGTATAATATCATCTCTTATAGGGGTTATAGTAATCGTTTTGAGTTAAATATCAAAATAAGCAAACACTCATTTGAAATACAAAGGAACATCTAAAGATTCGTGGAAACAACACCGTAAGTGTTATCGCAAGTTCGAGTTTCTGGAGATTTCGATAAGTCGAAGTCGTGGCAAATAAACAAGTCTTTGTAGAGCATTCTTAGGAAGCTAGGAATGCATCTTCCACAAAGGGGCAAACCTGTCGTTGTCCAGAGTTGATGTGTCTTGATGAAGATATAGGTGGAAGAAAGTAAAAGATCAACAAGGTATTTGACCTTACCTCCGAATTGTTGAGTGGCGCAGCGGAATTTGTTTCGTGAATCCAAACTCTACAAATAGAGAAGAAACTAATGATGATGATCATAAAGTTTCCGGGAACACTTTTAGTAAAGAAAGTAGGATTCAACTATATATTGTACAAGTTTGAGGAATTATATTATTGATTCACTTGTCATGTTTTGAACAAGACATACCTACGAAATGCAAAGAAGCGTGAGTGAACATAAGTACGAGAAATGAATGGTCATTGAAATCTCGTTAGTGGAATTCTCGATTTGATGATGATCAAAGAATTTTGGAATGTCCAAGATTATCGAGAGGACCTAGATTTGAGTGGGAGCAAATCAGCTTGGCTAATTCATAATATGTAGCTGACATATTTTGAGTGGGAGCTAAGTGAAATCCCTAGATCTCAAACATGAATGTCATATTTGAGTGGGAATGTGAAATCATTCTGGGATATATGGACGACATATATGAATGATGTTATTGGTGTTAATAACATTTAAGTTAGATAAATAAGGATGAAGTTGAAGTTATTAAACAAAGAGATCTATTGAGATAGATTGGTGAGTTTAATAAACACTAAGTGTTGAATGCTTCGTGGACTTGATTCTGAAAGATGTTCAGAATGTCCTAAGACAAGATTCTGAAGTAGCTCAGGTAAGAAAGAAGTTCTTACTGTATGAAGCATTGAATTAGTATAGCAACTAAGGTTGAAAGAAAGAGATGTGTTGCATCTCCTATGCCTCAGTCATAGGTACTTCCATATAACCATGTTGTATACTCGACGTAATGTGACCTGAAGTTCTGGTTGGTAGGACAACGTCTTAACTGTAAGAACATGTCTTTAAGTGATTCCTGAGTTGATCACTGAACCAGAATTAAGTTTGTACTTAAATGGCAAGAAGCAAAGTAAGTGGCATAGTTGCATTTCATGCACTGAGATCTACGTAGATATAGAAGTATAAAGGCTCCATCTGATGTGATGTATAATGTTATGGCGGGGCTAGTTTGCTTTTAACATAGAATGATGTGTCCTAGGGCCCAGTGCCCATGAGAAAGCCCTCGAGGTTTAGATGACAACGGTGAAAATGACCGTCATTATAAACACTAGAAACAAAGTCTCGCTTTGTTGCCAAACAAATACTTCGACCCATTATAAGATAATGGTGTGAATGTTAAAATTAGGAAGCAATTAACGATTTGCAAAATACATAATGATCTGGTAAAACAGAACATGGACATGACGTTTCCCACGAGCATGCATGATCTGTAAACGCATATGGTATATGGTTTATATGAGTAAAATGCGAGCTGGATTATTTGTACTCTAGTGCAAGTGGGAGTTGAAGGAGATATGCCCTAGAGGCAAATAATAAATAGGTTTTTATTGTCATATCTCAATTAGTTTATAATAGTTTCATATTGTGCTATAACTGTGCCAAGTAGAAACATTGGTACAGGTGTGGTATGAAACAACCAAGGCCCTAGTAGCCTCTATTCATACTAGGTCGTTGGTCATGAGGATGATCTGGGTTTCAAGATCATGGGCATTTATGCCAATTGACTACGGGATCATATCATTGGAGAATGATGTGATTGGACATTCCTCGAAGGATTGCAACACGATCAAGTCATATAGTTCATTGTTGCAACAACTATACCTAGACTCCTTCTCCTTAGACTGTGAGCTCATATTACTCATTGTTTCCTAAGGTTGCTTAGACTACATCAAGCGCCACTAATACAGTGGTTATAAAGGTGTACGTTGGTTATTCCGAAGGAACAGTAGATGACATGTGACTGCAAGACCGGGATTTGTTCGCCCACATGACGGGTAAAGATACATATGGCCGTCTTGGTAAGATTACATCCATAAATGTTGCAACATGTGACTCAGTCACGGGGATGTAATAACACGGTAACAAGAAAAACAGAACTTGTTGTGAACGAGATTGAACAAGGTATAGGATACCAATGATCGGATCTCGGACAAGTCGTATTGAGAAACAAAAGGAAGAGGATGCTACATTTAGCGGTTCAAACGACATTGTCAACAGGAATGCATAGGGGTCACATGGACATCCCTAGTCCCTCTGTTGATCATTGATACAGATCATGTCTAGAGCATTCCCGAGCCATGAGAGGATACACTTAAGGCTACAATGAGAGTGATCATTTGTAAGACAGAATCACAGAAGAGAAAGAGAAAGCCGGAATCGTTCCACGGAGAGATCCGAAGTTGTTCAGAGAAAGGATAAAGGAAAAAACATGAAAAGTGTTTTCGGATAAATGGGAATTTCAATATATATGTTAATTATGGATTAATATATTCTAAATAATATTTAGATTAAGATTTATAAAGGAAACTTTTATATTAGGCCAAATCCCAGAGGGAAAAGGCCTAGAAGAAAAGCTGCAGAAAAAGAAATGGAAAAAGAAAAACAGCCAGCCCCGTGGGCGGCAGATATCTGCCACCGCACAGGGCGGCAAGCAGCTGGGCTGCGTTGGCGAGCGGGCAGGCTAGGCCGCCGCGGGCCACCGCTGATCGCCAGCCCACCCGGGCAGGGCAAGTCGGGCCGTCGGGCGCTGCAGGCCGGCCCACCCGGTCGCCTCTCCCTGCCGCCCACCGCTGCTGGCCAGCCGGGCGGCACAAGCGCACGTGGGCCGCCAGGGTGGGCACCGCCGGCCCACCCGGGGCACCTCCTGCTACGCTGGCAGTTGACCGCTGGTCAGTTGGACTGAGCTAGGTAGCCTGACTCGGCTTCCTGTGCTGCTGGCTGCTGGGCCAAATGCAGCTAGCCAGCCCATCCGGTGGGTTTTCTTTTTCCTAGGAGTTTTCCTTTGAAAAATAGTCCCACATGGCTTAGCCTTTGAGAAAGGCACACCCCCTTAGCCTATATAAAGGGGTGCCCATGGGTGGGATTAAACACACAGAATTAGACAAGTCCTTTGGTTGACTTTCTCCCTCCCTCTCTCTATACCTTGTGACCATGGCCCCAATTCTGGGCTGTGCGATCGAGGCACACCTATAGTACGCCATTGTGCTGCAGGGATTCCTAGCCGGATATCAACTTCCGCACTCCTGGCGGGATCGGGGAGCCGGAGGTCTCATCGTGCACCGGATGTGTACGAAGACACGAGGCACAACACTTGGGGCTCTTAAATGTCGTGAGCAGGAGCTGTTGCATGATGAAGATGAAGAAGGAGCAAGGGGTGACCTGCGAGCAGCTTCGCGGCCTTGCGGTCGGATACCACGTTCCCCGCGGAATGTTAACCATGTATGGTCTACAAGGGTATGTATTCTCTACGCATTGGCCGTTACTGCATTACTACATAGATAGATCCTAGGCAGTTTTGCGGTTCCATCATAGGAAAAAATTTGTTTTATGCTGCGATCCCCTTCACTTACCACAAACCACATATGGATCCACTAGAGTCATTGCATGTGTGTTCTTTTCACAAACCACATATTGATCCACTAGAGTCATTGCATGTGTGTTCTTTCCACAAATCACATATGGATCCATCAGAGTCATTGCATGCGTGTTCTTCCCACAAACCACATATGTACCCACTAGAGTAATTGCATGTGTGTTCTTTTCCACGAACCACTTATGGATACACTAGAGTCATTGCAAGTGTGTTCTTTCCACAAACCAAATATGCATCCACCAATGTCATTGCATGTGTGTTCTTTTCGCAAACCACATATGGATCCACCAGAGTCATTGCATGTGTGTTCTTTCCACAGACCACATGGATCAACGAATGTCATTGCATGTGTGTTCTTTCCACAAACCAAATATGGATCCACCAATGTCATTTCATGTGTGTTCTTTCCATAAATCACACGTGGATCCACCAGAGTAATTGCATGTGTGTTCATGTCACAAACCACACATGGATCTACCAATGTCATTGCATGTGTGTTCTTTCAATGAACCACATATGGATCCACCAGTGTTCATTGCATGTGAGTTTTTCCACAAACCACATATGTATCCACTAGAGTAATTTCCTGTGTGTTCTTTTCACAAATCACATATGGATCAACCAGAGTCATTGCATGTGTGTTCTTTTCACAAACCACACATGGATCAACCAGAGTCATTGCATGTGTGTCCTTTCCACAAACCACATATGTACCCACTATAGTAATTGCATGTGTGTTCTTTCCACAAACCACATATGGATCAACAAGAGTCATTGCATCAGTGTTCTTTCCACAAACTACACATGGATCCACCAGAGTAATTGCATGTGTGTTCATGTCACAAACCACATATGGATCAACCAATGTCATTGCATGTGTGTTCTTTTCACAAACCACATATGGATCAACAAATGTCATTGGATGTGTGTTCTTTTCATAAACGACATATGGATCCACCAATGTCATTGCATGCGTGTTCTTTCCATGAGCCACATATGGATCCACCAATGTCATTGCATGTGTGTTCTTTCCACAAACCACATATGGATCCACCAGAGTCATTGCATGTGTGTTATTTCCACAAACCACATATGGATCCACTAGAGTCATTGCATGTGTGTTCTTTCTGCAAACCACATATGGATCCACTAGTTTCTTTGCATGTGTGTTCTTTTCAGAAACCATATATGGATCAACCAATATCATTGCATGTGTGTTCTTTTCAACAAACCACATATGGATCCACCAGAGTAATTGCATGCGTGTTCTTTTCACAAACCACATATGGATCAACAAATGTCATTGCATGTGTGTTCTTTTCACAAACCACATATGGATCCACCAATGTCATTGCATGTGTGTTCTTTCCATGAACCAAATATGGATCCACCAGAGTAACTTCATGTGTGCTCTTTTCCACAAACCACTTATGGATCCACTAGAGTCATTGCATGTGTGTTCTTTCCACAAACCACATATGAATCCACTAGAGTCATTGCATATGTGTTCGTATCACAAACCACATATGGATCAACCAATGTCATTGCATGTGTGTTCGTTTCATGAACCACATATGGATCCACTAGAGTTATTGCATGTGTGTTGTTTTCACAAACCACATATGGACCCACCAATGCCATTAGATTTGTGTTCTTATACTAAAACCAACACTAGATTTACTTCATGTGTGTTATTTTCACAAACCACACATTGACCCACCAGAGTCATTGCATGTGTGTTCTTTCCACAAATCACATGGATGACTAATGTCATTGCATGTGTGTTATTTTGACAAATAACATGGATCAACCAATGGCATTGCATGTGTGTTCTTTTCACAACCCACATATGGATCAACCAATGGCATTGCATGTGTGTTCTTTCCACAAATCACACATGTACCCACTAGATAAATTGCATGTGTATTCTTTTCCACAAACCACATATGGATTCACTAGAGTCATTGCATGTGTGTTCTTTCCACAAACTACATATGGATCCACAAGAGTCATTGCATGTGTGTTATTTTCCACAAACCACATGGATCAACCAATGGCATTGCATGTGTGTTCTTTCCACAAACCACATATGGATCCACCAATGGCATTGGATTTGTGTTCTTTCCACAACCCACATATGGATCAACCAATGTCATTGCATGTCTGTTCTTTCCATGAACCACATGGATCAACCATAGTCGTTGCATGTGTGTTCTTTCTAGAAACCACACATGGATCCACCAGAGTAATTGCATGTGTGTTCATGTCACAAATGACACATGGATCCACCAGAGTCATTGCATGTGTGTTCTTTCCATGAACCACATATGCATCCACTAATGACATTGCATGTGTGTTCTTTCCACAAACCACATAAGGATCCACCAAAGTCATTGCATGTGTGTTCTTTTCACAAACCACATATGGATCCACTAGAGTCATGGCATGTGTGTTCTTTCCACAAACCACATATGGATCCACGAGAGTCATTGCATGTGTGTTCTTTCCACAAACCAAATATGGATCCACCAATGTCATTGCATGTGTGTTCTTTTCACAAACCACATATGGATCCACTAGAGTCATTGCATATGTGTTCTTTTGATTAAACCACACATGGATCCACTAGACGTCATTGCATGTGTGTTACTGTCACAAAACCATATATGGATCAAACCAATGTCATTACATGTGTGTTCTTTTGACAAACACAATGGATCAACCACTGGCATTGCATGTGTGTTTTTTTCCACAAACCACATGGATCAACCAATGTCATTACATGTGTGTTCTTGTCACGAACCACACATGGATCCACCAGAGTCATTGTATGTGTGTTCTTTCCACAAACCACATGGATCAACCAATGTCATTGCATGTGTGTTCTTTTCCACAAACCACAGATGGATCCACCA